>JADMNL010000028.1:66892500-66905000 GCA_016271365.2 Neoceratodus forsteri
ATCACTGTCGCTGAAAGCAAATTAATTCACCTAGCTTGCAGCAGATCATGTGACTACTGAGAAATCAACAATGAGCGGCAGATCAGAGAGCAGATTTTTTTTTTTTTTTTGCTGCTGTGAGGCTCATCAATTGCTTGGTAACACTATGTGATGGATGGTGTTCTTCAGCAACTGAAGCCCAGAATTTATGCTCAGGGTAGAGTTTTCATAAGAAGTATGTGAGAGCATAGATCACTGGTACAGTTCATATACAGCTCTCATGGAGAACAAAAGTGTGTGAGGGAGGATGGGCCATCTGATTGGAGTGAATGTCCTTACTCAGTGTTCTTAGTGGTTAATTAGGCAGGGAAAACCAAGTTTGCGAACTAGAGTATCAAAAAGTTTGGTATTTTTCAGTCTCCTTAGCTGAATTTCAGTTTTATTTATTACCAGTGCAGGTAACCTTTTTCTGGTGCATGTAATTTTTTTGACTACATACACTGCAGTGCAAGTGCCATAAAAAGTTTATTTCTACCCGCCTCTATTATGGCTATTTTTACTCCTCTGAAACCTGGTGTTACATACAGCTGCCCTAAGGGGAGGAGGAGATGAGTCAGCCAGTCCATCAGCCACCCACTGACCATAAAAATCAGAAACCCAAGGAACAGGTATCAGGCAGTGAGGACCCTTCCCCTGGAAAGGTGGAACTCCTCAGGTGCCTTCTGGAACACACACTCCTGATCGCACTCCCCACAGAGCAGCTCTGCATTTTGAGCAGCACACCAAAAGATCCTCAACTCACCCGCAGCTTAATCACAGCCGCAGGTAAGAGTACAAGGGACATCCCCCAACTTCCAAAGGGACACCGCTCTTGCAGTTGCTCTGCAGAGTAAACTAGTAGGGGCCTGGCAGTTAACATGATATAACCCAACTACATGTGAAACCAAATTTCAACTTGGAACAAAATACCCTCCCTACAGACACACACACACTAACATATCCCACTATAAACCTACAAGCCAAGCACACCCCAAAGCACTCCAACTTTATCAATAAAAACACAGATGAGGAGCATCAACCTGGTCAAGTGGGATCGAAAGCACGAACACCTCAACTACAACCCTGACAACCCGATCGATGGGAGAGAGGGGTCTACCTGCAGTTTGCTGTAAATTACCCACCTATCAATATTTAGCAACAAGAGAGAAGTCTCGAGTCAGGTGGATGCTGGTCCCTGGAAGGATCACCTGGGTCACCGAACGGTCCACGTCCTCCAAGTCAGCACCAGGAGTGCCAAGGTCTGTGAGGCCAACTCCTCAGCCTCATCCAACAACCACTCAACCAGGTCGATAAAAATCTAAAGCAGCTTGATCAACTGGAGCAGAGGTCGACTGGCTCAACAACAGAACCGAAGAGCCTTCGATCTGCCAGACAGGCATTTGACAGCCATCGAGCGGTCAGGTGAGTCAAGGGACTGGGATCTCTCTCTGTCCCATTACAGACTCCAGAGGTGTTTACATTCAGAACCACAGAGGGCAGGGATCTCCCCCACAAGAACTGGAAGGGGACAGGATCAGTTGTGTTCCAGGACAGTAGCTGCTGCTGCTTGTTTTCATAGGGTTCTTGTGGATTTTACTTGGTAGATGGTTAGTTCTTTTCTTTCTTACTTCTAAGGGGCTAGCAGGGTATTGTTTTGGGGGCTGCTGGAAGTTTGAAAACTAGTTTGGTGGCTGTAAGTGGGCTCATTTTGTGGATGTTTCACTGTGTAACAGGCTGCGCTGGTGGAGGCCTATTTCTTCTGATTTAAAACCTATTTGGTGGGATTTGCTTGGGGCTGGTTCTTTGGCTGCTGGGCTTGGAGGGGAGACACAGGGCTGATACACTCTCTCTCGAGTCAGGTGTTTGCCCAAAACCCGCCCTCCCCCACCCCTCCTTCCCAGAATTCTGCTAATTTATAGGGGAACACCTGCCCTGCAATTTGAGGAAAAGGCTGCAGGTGCAGCTCATGTAGTTCTAGCCACTGGGGGTTGGATTTAAAGGCTGGGAGAGAGGAGCTTAGGGAGTTGTTCATTTCCCTTATAAATTTAATGTGTTGTACTGCACCTAGTAACAGGGTTACTGGTGTACAGTGGGACTGTCTCTAAGATTAGTGGGTGACCTGATTAGGCTATAGGGTGTATCTTGGACTAGGGGGGAACCTGGTGGCTCACCCAAGGAAACCTATTTGGAAGGGGATGGAACCACACATCATTAGGGCCGGCATCTTTGGGAGGGTGGTGGGGTGCACAGGGTGTGGAGCAGCCATGATACTGGACTGGGCTTGGAAGTTCGGTGGTTGCCCAGTGTGCTACCAGCTGGCACAGCTTAGGAGAGGTTAGGGATTAGGAGACAGCTGGGGGAAGGGGGGTGGTATGGTTGGGGAAGGGGGCTGGGGATCTCCCACGGGTTGCACCAAGCACTGGGGGCGGGGGCATGGGGAAAGGAGTGCAGGAGACTACTCAGGGGTCACATAGGGACCCTGGCAGAGGGGGGCCAAAAGGACACTACCAAGGAAGCAGGCAGGTAACTGGGGACCCTCACAAAGGAGGGACGGTGGGACAACATTCTCAGGGAAGTAGGCAGATGGCCAGGGCTGGACAGAAGGAAGCAAGCCGGGGAGGTGGATCAGACCTTACACTCAGTAACTACTTCAAATCTCTTCTTCTGCTCGAGGATGGGAGTGATGAGCACGACAGGTGGTTAGAGACGGAAAGGAGTGGGGGGCAAGAGGCAGGGCCAGATAGCAGGAAGAACGGGGGAGACCTGGAATGCAGGAAAATGGGGAGCAGTGAATCAGAGCAGGAGGGCAGGGGAAGAGGGAGGAAAGCGCAAGGAGAAGGACCAGAAGTACAAGGAGGTTCAGTAAAGGGAGCTGAGGTGTAGGCCAGGGGAGGCGGCGAGCAAGGAGGAACTAAATGGAGACAGGAAGGGAGGATGAGCCAGGCTAGTTTAGTAGATGGGGAGAAGGACCAGTCATGAGCAGTGAGGGGGAGATTAGCAAGGTACAGAAGGATACTCAGGAGGAGGAGGCATAGGATTGGAGGGAGGGTGGCCATGGTAAATAAGGGAGGGGTGGCATGTGGCACCCAGATAGGGGAGGAACAAGGAGCCGGCTGGGTGGAGGGCGTACAAAGGATGAGGGACATGGAAGGGGGGGGAAATGGAGGAAAAGGAGCGGTCAGAGTGCTCCTGTTGGGGGATTCTATGATCAGGGGTATCAAATGGGATAGGGAGGGAGAAGCCTGGCCAGTTAGAACAAGATGCTTCCCTGGACTAACGGTGCACAGGGCTAAGCACGAGGTATATCTGCTGGCAAAGGATTGTGGGGGTTCCCCGGACATACTGGTCCACCTGTGTACAAATGACATTGAGGGAAACAGCAAGCTAGAGATACAGGCAAGATTCAGGGAGCTTGCCAGGGTCTGTCATGACACAGGATGCATTGTTTCCTTCTCAGAAATCCTGCCGGTGCCAAGGGCTAGTGGGGAACACAAAAGGAAGATTAGGGAGATAAACCAGTGGCTCAGGGAGTGGTGTGAGGCCAGAGGGTATGGGTTGATGGGGGATTGGGGGGAGACCTGGGAGGATAAGGAGCAGTATGCTAGAGATAGACTCCATCTCAATTTGGAGGAGAGGGGAATCCTTAAGTTGAAAATAGAGGGATTCATTGGTGAAAAGTGGGGTTTAAACTTGTGAAGGGGGGAGGGATGGGAGAAAGGGCCGTCAAGGGGGTGCCGATAAAGGAGGGACTCTGTCTCCACCCCCCTGGGGAGCTGGAGGATTGCAGGAAAAGGCCAACTGGCAAAGTGCAGACCAGGGAAAACAGAATCCCATGGGAACACGAGCAGGAAATGGAACTATGGAAGGGTGGAAGGTAGTCCTGCTAAATGCCAGGAGCTTGGGCAATAAAATGCCTGAGCTCCAGGCGATGCTAACTGAGGGAGCAGTGGATGTGGCGGTGGTCACTGAGACTTGGGTCACTGCAGGACACGACTGGGACCTAAACCTGAAGGGTTACACTATGTTCAAGAAGGACAGGGGAGGGAAGGGAGGGAGGAGGTAGCAATTATAGGCAAAAACTACATTGGCATAGGGGGAGTAGAGGAGGCGGAGGGAACCGTGGAGGCGATTTGGGTCACCTTGATAACAAGGAGGGGGGGGGCAAGAGAGTAAAAATAGGAGTGGTGTATAGACCCCCTGCCCTGGCGGAGGAGCTGGAGGTCAGTCTGGTGGCAGATGTTGGGAGACACTGCAGACTGGGCAGAGGAACAGTGGTGGTGTTGGGGGACTTAAACATGCCAGGAACAGACTGGGAGACTATGACATCCTCTGACCAGAGAACAGAGGTTGTTGGATGTCTTTCAAGACTCGTTCCTAACTCAGCAGGTGAGGGAACCGACCAGGGAGGCGCGGGTACTGGATGTGGTCCTGGCAGACAGTGACCAGATTGGGGGCCTGGAGGTAAGGGACCCATTGGCGGGGAGTGACCATGCACGGTCTGGTTCTGCCTGGACCTAGGAGGGGTAGAAGGCTGCACAAAGACGGAAGTAACTGACTTCAGGGGGGCGGATTTTAAGGAAATGGGAAGGATCCTTAGGAGCATTTGGATGGGATTGGGTCAGACATAGGCGCTGATAGTAGTTGGGAAATCATCAGGAGAGGGGTGCAGGATGCTACCAGCACCTGTGCAAGAGTAAGACGAAAATGCGGTAGGGCCCAAAAACCCTGCTGGTGGACCAGGGAGGTCCAGGAGGTGGTGCGGGGAAAGAAGGCAGCCTAGAAGCAATTCAAGTGCTCAAGGAGTGAAAGGGATCTAGGGGAGTACGAGCTGATGGCTAGAAGGGCCACTAGGGTGGTGAGGGCAGCTAAGGCAAGGAAGGAGCAGAACCTGGCCAGGGAAATTAGGAGAGGGAACAAGGAGTTCTTTAGATACATTGGGGAAAAACGAAGGGTGAAGGAGCAGATTAGCAGGATTAAATCAGGGGAGAGATGGGCACAAGACCCGGGGGAGCAGGCTGAGGTACTAAATGAGTACTTCACCTCAGTTTTCACCAAGGAAAATGGGGGTGCTGCATCATACATGGGAGGAGACAGATATTTGGGGGAGACCCTACCGATCGGCGGGTCTGGGGAGGGGAGGCATCACTGGCAGGAGGGGGAGGGCTAAGCAGGGAGAAGGGTACCGGAAGTAGAAATCACAGCAGGAGAGTGAGGAAGCCCTCAGCTCCCTTAAGACTGAGAAAGCACGGGGCCAGATAAATTACATCCCAGAGTGCTGAAGGAACTTGCGGATGTCCTGGCAAAACCCCTGGCAGAGCTTTTCACCATCTCTCTGAGGACAGGGTGGGTGCCCCAGGACTGGAAGGTGGCACATATCGTGCCTATCCACAAGGGGGGGGAAATCAAGGGAGGTGGCAGGGAACTACAGGCCTGTCAGCCTGACATCGGTGGTGGGCAAGGTGATGGAGGGCATTATCAAGGAGGGGCTAGGGGGGACCTGGATAAGTCAGGGTGTCTGGACGATAGACAGCATGGATTCATCCCAGGAAATCGTGGTCGGACAAACCTGGTGGAGTTCTATGACTGGGTGACGAGTGCCTTGGACCTGGGTAGACCAGTGGGACGCCCTCTTTCTAGACTTCAGCAAGGCATTTGACTCTGTTCTCACGCGGGCCTGTTGGATAAGCTGGGAGAAATGGGGGTGGGGAACCAGATGATCAGATGGATAGGCAATTGGCTCCAGGACCGGACCCAGAGGGTCGTGGTTGGTGGATAGTCTCATCACCAAGGAGGGTCATTAGTGGGGTCCCAGGGATCAGTCCTTGGGCCCTTCTGTTCAACACCTACGTCTCTGACATAAGGACAGGAATCAGGAGTGAGAGAGTCCCCTATGGATGACCCAAACTGGGGGGCGTGGTGGATGGGGAGGAGGGAGGGTGGCCCCACAGGGGAACCGGAGGCTCTGGAAAGATGGTCTAGAAAGTGGAAGCTGAGGTTCAATGCAGGGAAATGCAAGGTATTCCACCTGAGGGCCAGAAACCCGGGCCAACTGTACACCCTGGGGGGGAAATGCTACAAGTCTCGATGGCTGAGAGGGACCTGGGGGTGGTGGTGGATGTCAAGATGAACAACTCTGAGACTTGTAGGAGGGCAGCAGCCAAGGCCAACAGGATGCTGGGATGCATCGCTAGGGGATCACCTCAGGAGGAGGGAAGTGATACTCCCTCTGTATAACTGCTTGGTGAGGACGCACCTTGAGTATCTGCAGTTTTGGAGGCCACACTTAAAGAGGGACATTAACTCCTGAAGAGGGTCCAGAGGAGGGCAACCAAAATGATTTGGGGCTTGGGGACAGGACCTATGAGGAGAGGCTCAAGAGCTAAATATGAACACATTGGAAGAGAGAAGGGACCGGGGGACATGATAGAGGTCTTCAGGTACATGAAGAGGGTAAATAGGGAGGAACAGTAAGGGTGTTCAAGGAAGGAGGAGGGAGCCACTAGAGGGCATGGGTGGAAGCTGGAGGAGAAGATTCAGGGAGAAAGGAGGAGGTGCTACTTTACTGAGAGGGTGGTGGAGCCATGGAATGCGCTGCCTAGGGGGCTGATGGAGGCAGAGACAGTGGAGGGGTTCAAGAGGGGGTGAGACAGGTACAGGGGAAGGGTTCTGGAAGCAAAATCCAATGCGGCAAGAATATCCGGAACTGGGAAGGAGAAGCCAGAGAAGGCGAGGGGGGCAGCAAGGTCAGCAACCAGGGTGGGGGCTGACCAAACAAGCAGACACGAAAGACCGTTAGGCCTATTCTGCTGGCATTTTAGTATGTTAGTATATCTGGAGGGACAGGCATATCTTACAGAACTGGCCTGTGAAAGACCCTCAAACGCTGGCCCCAGAGAACAGCACAGAGGCTAATGAGGTGCCCACCGCAGCAGCCACTTCTTCTGCCTCAACGGTCACAAGCTATGCAGACCTGGCCACAGCCGAGGCCTTTTTACGGCCATTAGGGCGATCCTTCAGATCCTGTTCCAAAGGCTGACCCAGCAACAGCCGCAGCTTCCTGTGCCTGAAGGACGCAGGAAGCATGGATAACCATGTCCATCTGAAGTGGTATTCATTATCCTTAGTAGCGTGTTTGACGTTTTACTCTGTACTCGTTCAGGTAAGTTTTATATTTTAATGCATTTGAGAAAATGAACCAGTGATTTTGTCATGTTTGCCACAGCAAATGGGAATAGTAGCCTGTATGAGTTGTGAATCTCTTAACATTCAAACTGCCAAAAAGAGCCATTTTCCATGAAAAAAATGCATTTATTTATGTGCTCTGCTTCATTTGCATAACCCTGCCCCTTTTTCCCCCTCAACCGTGACATCATGCAAAGGAAACAGTTTTGAAGCACTGTTGAAACAGAGACCTCAGTTTGTCAGTCGTATTGCAGACATCCTTTTTCTTTCACAATTTTGGACTCATAGCAGAAACTGGACACCAAATAAAAAAGTAGTCTGACCCATATTTGCACTCCTGAACTACTTAGTTAATTCAGGCCCTATAACATACACACAGAAAAGCGTCACCACACTCCCACATTCTGACAGGAGCTGCCACTTCAGACCTGTCACTTCACCAGCAGGCAGTAAAAGTCAAATTTCTACACAGACTGGCAAATTATCTTTCTGGCCTATCTGCATCACAAAACCAGTTTACCAGAAACTTTTCTGCAGACTGTACTGCTGTAAACACTACCGACACAGGAGACCACTTTGATAAGGGAGACAGAAAAATCAGCTAAGCATTGTACCCACAATGCCTTGCTACATATATACACACACACATAGATATGTACATACTGACAGCAGATAAGGGCCTACGGCCCACCTAGTCTGCCTATGTGCACACATACTTAGCTTCTTCAAGCTTCTCTAGAACTAGGTTGTATGTCTACATATTGGGTGCTATTGTGCAGTCCCCACTGCCAAAATAACAGACTACACCTCTGAGTAACAAACATTTAAGTCAACTTTATAATTTACCCAGAATTCCTTGTTCCTTTAAGTAAAACACTGACAGTTCCTTGCACGACATCATTCTGGGGTGTGGCACACAGAAAACTGGAGGGCAGGAAGAAACATACAAAAAGTTTTTTTTTTTAACAAAACAAATCGCAGCTTCAGCATCTGAAGCATGGGTGACAATGGCATACTATGTGAAAGGCGTTTGACGAATGTGACTAAATCACTTAAAAGATGGTTCAACTCTAATAAGAAAAAAAGAGTAAGAAAAAAAAAAACATAATGGGACAGCAGACAGAAAGGAAGTAAAATGATGGTTTGTATGGCATTTGTCCAAATGGCTATGGTGTGTAACTGTTTGCAAGGTGACCTTTTGAACATTTCCTTTTGTGTCTGTTCAGACAATTAATGGTCACCACTGTCCTAATGTTTTCTTTGTGAGAAAATCTCAAGGAAAAAAAAATTCCCCATTTCTTTTACTGGTACCTTCTCAACAACATTCAGGGCTTACAGCTTTTGAACAATTTTGACTGCTGAACCTCTGCGAAAGAATTTGGTTTGAAATGTTTGAATCTTTTTTGTTTTAGACTTGTAATAAAAGATAAACAAAGGCCCTTGCTCAATCTCCAGCACCTATCTGTTGGCTGTGACAGACTACCAGTAATGCAAGTAGGGAGAGAGACCCCCAACCCCCAATTCATGCAGATCTCCGATCTCTAAAGAGACATGTACTTTCTACTTTAGATACCCTGTGGTTTTCAAGAGCCACTTACGCCTCGAGAACCTTGACAAACACTGGACCCAAAGCAGCTTGTATTTCTCTTAGCTCTGTATTTCTTATCCCCGTAATTTATTCCTGAGATCATATGCATGAAAACAGGATGGTTGCTCCTTAAGGATTCATTAGCTCTTATTGCTTCTTCCCAACCTGATGTCATAATGCTCTGCTTGTGACATCACAGTTATTTCCATGGAAACAGACAGACGTCAACACAGCATTAATATTTCAAGTAGGGACTAAGCTATACACACAGGCAGATGAACTCTAAGGGATAAAGATCTTGTTTTTGTGAGAATTTCCTCAGTAACAGATAATGGAGAGGAGAAATCTGTAGAAGTTATGAAGTACAGGTTTAATTGTGACTGAATTTAATGTCTTCCAAATGACATGTGAGGAGTCCCACAAGGATGCGTCCTGGGTCCATTGCTGTTCCTAATCTATGTAATGTAATCTATGTTCCTAATCTGTGTCAGACCAACCTTCTAGAGTTTTATGATTGGGTGACGGGGGCCTTGGATAGACACAGGCCGGTGGATACCAACATACTAAAGAGCCAGCAGAATAGGCCAAATGGTCTGTCTTGTCTGCTCAAAAGCCAGCAACCTAGTGGCTGCTCGCCTCACCATCTCCCCTAGCCCCCAAGAGTCTTCTTTTTATTCAGATTTCCCTTGTACCTGTCCCACCCCTTCTTGAAGCCCTCCACTGTGCCCTCTTCCACCAGCCACCCAGGCAGTGCATTCCACGGCTCCACCACCCTCTGTGAAAAAAAATACTTCTTACGCTCCCCCTGTAATTTCCCCCCTCCCGCTTCCACTCATGACCCCTGGTAGCCCCCTTCTTTAACCTAAAACAGCTCCTTGATTCCACTCCTGGTTATTCCTTTTACATACTTGAAAACCTCCATCATGTCTCCCCTATTCCCTCCTCTCCTCCAGTGAGTAAAGCCCAAGCTCCTTCAGCCACTAGGAAGAGAGTCTTCCATGAGAGGAACTTCATGTCTGCTGAGGCTGCCGGTTCGAAAGGAGGCAGAGTAAGCTTCTCGATGATGAAATTCAAATCCCAAGGAGAAGCAGGAACCCAGATAGGAGGTCTCAAGTGGAGAACCCCTCTAAGGAAAATCTTAGAGACTTCCAGCTGAGCAAACTTCCTGTCTGCAAAAGGGACATGGTAGGCCAAAATGGCCACCATGTGTACCTTCAAAGACGAATGACCGAGACCCAGATCAAAGAGGTGGCGCAGGTAATCCAGCAGCCGCTCAGAGCACGAGAAAGGCTCAAAATCCTTTGAAGCGGCCCAGATTGTGAACTGTTTCCATTTCATGGCATAGGTAGACCTAGTGGAGGGTTTTCTAGCCTCCATCAGAATCTCAGCCATTCGGAGTGAAACCCCAAATCGGCTCGAGCAACGTCTGCAGGAGCTATGCATGTAGTTGAAGGGACTTGAGACCTGGATGGACCAGGGTCCTCTGATCCTGGGTCAGTAAAAGTTGCGACAGAGGAAGAGGTGGTTCCTGAGTATTGTTGCAGAACAGAGAACCAAACTTGCCTGGGCCAGAAAGGAGCAATCAGTATCATTTCAGCTCCTTCTGAACAGAGTTTCTGCAAGACTCTAGGTATCTGGGCCTAGGCAGAAGAGGCACTGGGAATGGCTGTCCTTCTGCGGGAGCTGGGCGCCGCACGAGTCGCACTTGTTCTTGTGCTCGGAGGGTATAGGGGACGACATACACCAACAAATACCCGACCAAAAAAATTGAAAGATCGAAAATAACTCTGTAAAGCTACCGACGACTGAGGCTGACGAGCGCTGTACTTTTCCGAGAGGCGCTGACATGAGCCAACGGCAGGAAAGAACTGGAAGGTGGGCGTGGGGGACCGCTCCTTTATACCGACGTCGTAGGACATCGGTCATCTGACGTGGGGGCGGTCCCCCACCAGAGACCGCTAGTTAGAAATGTTTCCGTGGGGTCCTGACGCCTGCCAGCGTCAGTTCTATATGTAATTTCCTACTGCAAGAGCCCTCTCGAAGTAAGATCCATTTTACTCCTTCCACCCTGCTACATGGATTCCTGAACCAGAAGTCTGCCAAGCCCTTCAAGCTGCAGCTGTATTGCTCCCATCACACCTCCCTCTGATCTGTTCATACAAGATGATAGTTGTCAGAGCAGATGGGTAAGGGGAAGTAGCAGCCCCACAGTCTGACAACTTCTTACATTATCTCTAAAATGTTAAAGTATTGGTGAGGTCCACAGGGCAGCAAGTGGGATTAGCTGTCACCATGAAGGAGGAGGGTAAAAGATGATCCAGCGCACACAGTAGGGGTGAGACATGGTGTTGAAATTACAGCCACTTATGCACGGCCTGCACAAGCTAGAGATGCCCTTCCCCTACAAAGATGTAGGGGTTCTAGTTTCCATTTAACTATGTAGACACTCCTTTGGAACAGAACACAGCATTAAGCTGTTACTTCACAAGTAAAGACAGGGACTACAAAGTACCCTAAGCTGCCTGCAATTTGATTACTCTGCCTCCACTATCAAATGATGAAAGATTTAATAATGATTTCATTCAGCAGCAGGGGTAAGTTCTTTGTCATGTTCTGAATCATCTAAAATGAATTCCCTGTTGTAGTTAATGGGGCTGGCAGACGTTTGGTTGAGGAATCTTCATCTTAGTGAACGGAGATGTATCATCCTGCTCTGTGAGAGGAGGACAGACAAGTGCATCTGGGAAAACAGAGAGGCGGGCAAGGTAGTAAGGAATGCAAGCTGAGGAAAGAATAGCCCAGTCAATATCAAAGGGGGACAAGACACTTCCAACATATATCAGCGAGAAAAGGAAGACCAAGGGAGGGACTGCAGGGCTAAAAAAGGAGGAAAAGAGCTGTACTGAGGAGGACAAAGAAAAGGTAAACAACTTAAACAAAGTATTTCTGCTCAGTCACAGCTTGGGGGAGAACCACAATTACAGACCAAGGGCTTGGAGGGGAGAAGTGGACACCAGTCCCTTCTCAGAAGAGGTGGTCAGGAAAGCACTCTCTAATCCGAGGGTGCACAAAGCCATGGGGCCAGACGGGGTGTATCTAAGAGTACTAAAGGAGTGGCCAGCCCGAAGGGGCAGGATGCCCGACAGACGCTGAAGACCCAGGTTCGGGAACGGACTTGGGACGTCAGAGGGCCAGCCAGGGGGAGAAGGACTGAGCGTCATTTGGACTGCTCCCAGTCTTGGGGGTGAGTGTCCGGCACTATGCAGCCTGGCGAAGGATGGGAACCGTGCTAGCACCACCACTTAGGTTGAGGCAGGACGGACGCTGGACGCCATTGCATGTCCCCACCTCCAACTAGCACTCAAAAAAAAAAAAAAAAAAAATGCGACTCATGTGCTGGGACCCTCTCCCTGCCCAGAAGAAAACCCGCCGAGCAGCGGCCCCACCTGGGGTGGACCGGGTGCGGGCTGGAGAAGGGTTTGCCGATTAAAAGGTAGATATGGTGGGACGTGCTGCTTAATGCTGGTCGGGCCCCAAAAAGTGCTAAAGGATCTCAGGGAGGTGCTAGCTGCACCCCGACAGACTTAACAGTTCGAGACTGATATGGTTCCAGAGGACTGGAGAAGGGTGGATGTAGTCCCACTTCACAAAAGTGGTAGCAAGGAGGAGACGGAAAATTACAGGCCTGTCAGCCTGACATCTGTAGTAGAGA